>JAZHYW010029177.1:0-18555 GCA_037355805.1 Ixodes ricinus | reverse complement strand
TCGACGAACCTCCTTGCCTCTGCGGCTGCAGTAATCATTTGTGAGTGTGGAGTGTCTTTTGACTGTTCTCAACTACACATGAAGGTTGATTTAAAATCCGAATGTGTACATTGTGCCGTTTACCAAAAATACAACAAATGGAAAAAAAGATTATAATTTTGATTTTTTAGCAAGGTACTGAATGAAACCGATTAATCGATTAATTAGTCGAATAAAACGTGTCGATTCATCGGGTTAATTTTTTTATCGACACCCAGCACAATAAATTACGCTTTAAAAACAATAACAACACGTCAGCTGAAGTTATTTAAAATCATTGTTGTCGGTTGTCTCGAGATTTATCTGAAATCGCATCAGACGCTTCTTCGTCCTACAGAAACGTTAAAACAGTCTGCATTAAAGCAAGACTATAGCGCGTGAGCTTCCTGCCATTGTATGTAAAATTCAGGATGTCGCAGTTTGGCTTTGTAACTAACGCGCATAGACACTTTTTTTCAAAAGCCCATCGAGCAACATTGGCGGTAACCATTTTTTTTCGTTACGAAGCCGGTGATTAGACACGAGTCCTCGCCGAAAGCTGACGTGTCGCTTTTTGCGCCCAATACATGCCATGCACTGGACACAAACCGCGTCTAACACATGCCCACGGTATATCTGTCCAAACAATGGCGGCCAAACCATAATTGGCGCAGCGCCTACTAAACGGCGCGCACTTTTAAAACAGGTATTTGCGCCTGCAATACACCAGTCAACAAACTGGAGGCGCCCACAAGGAAATCGGGGAGTGAAGGGTGAATCTCTAGTCGTTGGATACTTAGTGGCTCTATGCTCTGTGGAAGGCGAGTCTCGAGAAGCGTGATGAATTCGGAGCGAAAGTCGTCTGCTTCTTGCGCCGGGGTTGCGTTCACGTCAGAACGACACCGAGTTCTGATTGGCTTTGATTAAAAGGATAGTAAGGAGGCCTCAATGCTAGATTCCTTGAGGCTTACCCACTATTTTTTTTTTCAGTCAGCCAATAAGAGCTTAGGCGTTCCGACGTCATCACGACCCCTGTGCAAGCCGCAGATGATCTTGCGTTCCTCATATATTCAGCGAGGTAGAGCAGCTCCCCTCAGATAGCAAGGTCGTTTTTTTTTTCTACGTTACCCGTCGGTGCCCAGCGGGGAGCACAAGTAGTCCGATTTCCTAGCCAGTTTCATCAAGCCACCACGGCCGCCACGCATCGTGGAAGCCGTAATCTTTCCGCACGCGCGACAACCACGCTGACGGTCTGCGCGATCAGAGGACGAGGCCTTCCCGAGCTGTTTCGGGAACTGGCGCCTACCTCCTGCGAACTATAGACGCTTTCAGGCAGCTTTGCATGGGCGCCGCCATAACCGACCTTCAGTTTTTGTTCCTTCTTATTCCGTTCGCTTCACTTCATCATTACCTCAGCAGGGCAAGTCATTGCCATTTTAGGTGTTACTGTGCCCGTTTCCGCAGCATAGGCCTTTGTGGAGGCTCGTTAACGCCCGTTTCAGTGGCTCGGCATCTTCGGTAAGACAAGAAAGGTCGGCCATGGCGGCTCAATCTGGCGCGTGTTAAAAGCGTCTATACAGTTTTAGCTGCGGCACGCATGCGTGGAACGCTTAGTGAGATCGGTCTATGGGGCGGCGGTCGGCGATCTCGCAGACTTTCTCGCCGAATGTCCAACTTAGAGGCAGCAGCGACGACAGCTGACAGTTCACGAACTAATCCGACCTTTTACGGCATTGCAGTTTAGCGACGGAGAGTCCAACCACATAAGCAAGCGAAACTGCCGCCTTGTTCCACAATAAAAGAGGCTATCGCGGCCAGAATACAGCGAGGTGAAGCGTGTGACCACGCCTACAACGCCAGACACAGGCAACATCAAGAGGGGACATCGTGCCATAAAAGTCGTCATAAGCTCCGGACCTCGGCATTCTGGCAGCACCGGCGACAGACGACAGTGCACGAGCAAATCCGTCCTGTTACGCAATTGCAGGTTGCTTTACGGTACTTATTTCATGACATAGCAGCCGCTCTGTCAAGGACATTGCAGCCGCTTGCAAGGAATCCGCTCGCTCTCGCCTCGCCGGACTCCTTGCAAGCTACATAGGTCCTCGGACAGTATTCGACGCTTTCTGTCGTTATTCGTGCATTCTATGACCGAGCAATGTTGCTCCGATGACCGGGGGACTGTCGCCATCCAAGCCCGTGGCTCTAATTAAGTTTGCGAGATTAAAACAGAGAAGAAAGCGCGAACAAAGTTCGAGCATTGCAGACACCTAACACCGGCGAAGCCTCTCATCCGGGACTTTCACTCTTTCTAACGTCCCAGCGAGGGGAAAGCGTCGGTAGCCCTTTTCCTTTTCTCTCTTACCATCTTTCAGTAAAACGGTCTATACGACGTATACCAAGGATTCCGTGCTTTAGGAGTTTATTTTTCGTCAAACTCGGTAAATGTTTTTCAGAGCTTCTTTTTTTTTTTACAGAAATTTGGAGTTTATTGGAGTTCATTCTTGTTCGGTTTTCAATTCTCCAAAATTCAAAACATAAATTTAGTGTTTTCTAAAAAAAGAGCAACATTCGAATGTAAACATGTGCTAGATTCAGAAGAGTGCATTTGTTTCAATTGATTTTTGTTTAGCTGGAGTCAGCGTTGGTGTCACCGCTAATTCGTCCCACGACAACAGCTGCAAACAAGTGTTGCGTCGATAAACATCGATAGCTTAAAATCAATAAACTCCTGGACGTATTTGCTCGGAAGTTAGTATTCATCCCATCCTATCCATCAACCTACCCGCGGCTGCGCGGAGGTGAGTGGTAAGGGTGTAATATAGAAGCTTTAACTCCGCCCACACCTCTTCCCCCTTTTATCAAATCTATATGGTTCATAGCTTTCACTGTTGCAAAAACACAACACTTCCTCTAAGAAGCCCAAGCAGTATGGTCCAAACTGTAAACCCGAACAGTTGCTTTTGTCGTGACCCAATAACACAATGACCTGTCGTCCTGAATGTGCCTTGACGAGATAAGCAGGAAGATCCCTTGCACTCAGAGAAAAAAAAGGCATTTTCTTACACTCCTTGTCCCGCATAAGACACCCCAAAACGTTGAATGCGACGCACAGCACACTGACGTCGAACCGACGGTACCAACTTTCTCGAGCGACTTGATAGCCGAGAGGTACAACTTAATAAAATCTCTAATGGTACGTGCTACTGAATACTTAAAAAGAAAAGTAATAGTTTTTTTTTTTGCTTTATTGCAAAATTTGAGTGCTTTTTTCTGTAATCTTTTGATACGTACTTTAGCTGGTTCATAAGATCTATCGTAACGTTACCAAGCCAGTCCTCAAAGTGTGGGCCGTTTGCTCGAAGTCAGTGAGCTCTACGTCGAACTGAAGTTTTGGGGTGCATTATAGGGTACAAAAGGGTGTAACATGACACCTTTGTATTTTGAGACCATTGACATGTCAATGCTTCGAAATTTGAAAGAAAACTGAAGCGGCATTTTCTCAGGACCCTTGACCCTGTGCGCAGAACTAACTTCAATGTAAATACCGTGTTTTTTGTTGTGTTTTTTTGCATTGTTCATTTAAATTTGGAGTTTATCGGATAAATCCGAATAAACAAAGTTCTGATTGAGGATGTTTTTCGAAGTTTTTCGGAATTATCCCAAAACGCGGAACCCTACTCCTACCCTAGTTACACAAGCGCTCTCAACTGTCATCAAGCCAACGAAAGTTAACTCAATCCTGACCGGCCGGAGTTACACGGCGGCGCCTACTGCCCTTGAGCAGCTAACGACAGTTGGGTTCAACTGAACTGGCCTACCTCAGTTAACTCATGGGTGTTAGCCCTAATAGAGTTAAAAATGGCGGCGTCCGCCGTATTGCCGCCGATGGCCAGAGTCAGAGAAGCACTTAGTATTGTGCAAGGTGAGGTATCTAGAAAGTACCGTAGCTGCAAATATTGTCGAAAGACGTAATGATTCGCGCTCAGAGCTGCCGCTAAAACGATCACGGTACATCGCGGAAGCCCACGCTAGGCGAGCGCGGTCATTCTAATGTCGGTGCCGATGAGACTTTCGTTGTGTGTATCTTGCTTAAATTCGTGTGAAACGTTCTGATTATCGTTTCTTCACTTAAAAAATAAAAAGGAGTTTATTACAGTTTGTGACGTTTATAATGAATAAAAAGTGTGCATATAATTTATTTTGCCTCACTTTTATGAAAAGGTAATGTGACATCAGTTTTGGTTTTGTTATGGTTTCAACTGGTAACGAAAGTTCGCGTGTTTAGGCCTATGTACCATGTAACACCGGACAACATAGTACAGCTCAATGACATTTCTGTCATTGAGCTCGATTGTTGGCTCAATGATCGCTGAAGCGGCCTGTGTAACTAGAGTATTAGAATGAATCCCTGACATTTATAACCTATGAAACATGCCTTTGTTTTCCTCCTAATGCAATGGTAGTGGCAGAAAAAAAAAAAAGAGCAACAAGCATGTTTTTCTCCTTAACACGCTGCCAGTACAAGCTGCCACGTTATCTGGATCAGGTGGTGATGAGTTCCAGGCATTGTTAGGGTTCGGCTATTGTCATCATTTCAACGACTGGACACGATTCATTATCCGAATGCTTGTCGAGCTATCGATTCTCGCGAGCCCTAATTGAGTGCTCGCGAGTTGCTCAGGTTCGATCTATGATCTGCGTTAAGATATCGCCACGAGGGGAGTGTGTCAGCACTGCGACCTCCAAGGTATTCATCATCAAGTCTTGCGAATGAGAGATTCAAAGAAAACGCTCGCTTTTTTTCTTGAAATTACACAACCAAGAGTTTTCTTGGTGAATG
The DNA here is from genome assembly GCA_037355805.1 of Ixodes ricinus. Taxonomy (NCBI): domain Eukaryota; kingdom Metazoa; phylum Arthropoda; class Arachnida; order Ixodida; family Ixodidae; genus Ixodes; species Ixodes ricinus. The sequence continues at coordinate 13,694 of JAZHYW010029177.1, read as the reverse complement.
GCGTTGCGTGGGAGTATACTGAGGTCCCCTTACTGCCAGTAGGCTCGTGTAAAATGAAATACATATCAACGGAATGTACTTGCACCACCTCTTTAAGTAAAAGGACTTTCCACCAATTTAAAAAGAAAAAGCCTCGCATTATAGCGTAATGACCAACACTATGAACCATGCATTTTTATACCCACATAGATGTGGGAGAAAATCCCTCTTGTGAGCTCGATGGCTTTTTTTTTTTTTTGCACACGCTACTGTGCAATGCTTTGAGACCTAATAAAAGAGGGCATAGTTTTAAAAGGGTTCTACACGGATAGACCCCGAAAGAAAGGAAGAGATGAGAGGGCGCAGGAACGTAAGAGCGCCCAGCTAGCTTTGCGTTCACCCAAATCATACCAACCAGAAATCGGTGCTCTGACACCCCCCGCGCCCTCTCATCACCTCCTCTCCCCCAGTTTCTATCCGTATAGAGTAGGCTGCTCTGACGGCCCATCTGGAAAGACAAGGCATCGTTGAATATGTGGTAGAATTTACCACCAGTATCCTTCTAAATGGCGACGGCTGTAATAATGAGTAGAAAGCTCATCCCAAACTGCAGGGAGGAGAAGCGTCTAACTTGGGCGAGTTTCGCAATCCTAGGCTCCAAGGTTGGGCTTAATACGGTTTTGCCTTAAGCTAGTGAGTGCCTGAGCATTTGTTTTTTTGTTTTAAGTTCCTATGGATTTTTTTTCTGGCTCGCCACATAATTGCCAAAGTGCCAGACAAACAAAAACTCTAAATCTCCAGACAAACAAAAACCTAATTTTGATTTAATGGATTGTGCTGCCTGGGATAGGTCGGCGCCCTGTCCGGTCGCCAATGGCGCCACTCACCGGTCTACGACGCCTGGACAATGACTTGGCATCCCTGGACCATGGGCCATGCACGAACTCTACTGCTTTGACGACGCCTCCTGGATTTTCCAGCTTTCTCTTGGGCACGATGAGTCTGTCGGAACGTCTTGCATTGCCGACTGGGTGCCCCTCATGGTCCTTCCCATCGTGGATCCCTTTAGCCTGCCGCTCTCCCGAAAACGCGTCAGCAATATTGAAGGGCCAACCCGCCAACCCCGCCAGGATAACGACGATCAGGATGGCGCAAAGAATCGCGATGACCGCGAGCACAAGGACGTGGAGCTCCGCGGTTGTCGTGCTACTTCCGAGAAGTTGTAATTCGCTGCTCCAAGACCCTTCTTTCCGGTACTGCTGAGTCGGAGACGCTGGAGGGGCGGCTGGTTGGGGCGCAACCCAGAGTGCTTTCTGCTTGGCATCCTCGTGCTGGGCAGCTGCTTGTCGATATGCCGCTCGCTGAGCCGCTAGGGCATGGGCCTGTTGCGTTCCCGCACTTTGGGCAACGGCGTCAGCTTGAGCTTGGGCCGCGATGGCATTGTAGTAGTCGGCCCATTGTCGCTCAGTCATGCCGTGTGGGCCTGAGATTGTTCAGTGTGCGTTAGGTGCGCACTCTACAATAAAGGATAAATATAGCTGCTCTAAAACATCTTACAGTGGAAAATTAACGTCATGAATGGGCAACTAAGCAATGTAAAATTCCCTTGAAATGCGTAAGAATTACTGATCCATCAATTGCGGTAAGCTCTGTCCACTCACTTCGCTTAAACAGCCCTCAAGGGATTCAACTTTAGCACCGAATGCCAGCCTATATGACCCTAGAAATTGCCAGATACCCCTTGAAACTCGTAGCAGGAGCCCGCCAACACAAGATTGAAGCTCGGACCCATGCAAGAGCTATTTCGCATTCGGTTATCAAACGCTGACCTCTCGGACAGTACCTCTTACGTTGCACTATACTTCGTTTCTGTATAAGTCCAGACTCAGCCGATGCTGCCAACTAATGGGACAAATCGAGGACTGTCAAAAGCGCAAATAACTAGGCCTTTTGTAGTTTATGATTGGTTCAGCGATGGAAAAAAAACACGTACAGCAACATGACGAACACCATGATGACGCGCCTTTGTATCGCTATCAGATTGGTCCCTACAGCTCGTAGCGTCGGCAACGTCTGGGTTTAAAGGGATGCTGAACCAAACATTTCGGTGTCTGTGAGCACACGCAACGAAATTGACGTCATCATATCCCCATTGAAACTTATTAAGTGTGAATGGGGGATATGATGACGTCAATATCGTTGCGTGTGCTCTCGGACACCGGCGGCTGCTGACTCATGGAAAGATAGTGCGCCACTTATTATAGACACTGAAATGTTTGGTTCAGCATCCCTTTAAGGTAAAACGAGGTATAGCAGTGAGTAGCGAGGCAAATTAGTGTTTAATAGTGTATATTTATACCCTGTTACACTCTGTCCGAACGCAGCCGATAATGTGATCCGATGGAGGCAATCAAGCCGCGCCAAGCGTGCAGCACCCGTGATGGCGCTCGTAGGCTTTGTGCGTTTTTTCTCACCGGGTAAACCGAGTGAATACCCCATGATACAACTCGCTTAATAGGTTCAGCCGGTAATACCAAGCACAAAGAGGCGACAAGCGACATGATGATGCAATTTCGGCACTGCTTTTAGTAGTATTTCATTTTTTGTTTAGTGAAGTCTACACTACCTAGATGGCGCCACCGACCATCACGTCCACCCTTGACCTCAGGGTGTGAGGCCTTGTGCTTCGGCCCTTCGAATAAAGAGTTTGGCTCGAACTTTCAACCGACTCGGACGTGTCTTTCTTTCGGCTTTGGCGCGCTGTTCCGGTGCCTCGCCGGCTGCTGCCGTCTTCAGAATGTGAGATCTTCCTTGATTTCCGCAGGCCCGCGTGGGCCTGCGCCCTTCTTGTGGAATCTTTATTTTTTTCAATTTAAAACGTGCTTTAACGGCTCTATCGTATTATAGAGTCAGCTGCTATCGGGCTTTATGTGAAACGGAACATAGATTTCTAATATGCAATAGGATATGTGTTGCATATCAGCCGTATAAACTGAAATCACAGGCACTTGCTGTACAAGATCTAGGCCTTCAGACGATGTCCGCACGCACGAGCGCGAATAAATAGCTGCCGACCCATCCGCCAGACTTACCTTTCTACTGTACGTCAATTCCGTTTGCTGCTTTGCCAGTGTCCAATGGTCCAAGAAGGTAGCGACGATTTCTTGGTATTTATATTCTTCTTCTTTCTTGGCCATCCCGATGATGATGAGACGTTACTGACAAATTGAAACGGACCGTGAAATCATTTTTCAACTTCTTCCTCCTTGGCTTTAATCCTCAACTCAAAAGCGAAGTGGAAAATCGCGTGGTCGTGACGTGCTTGGACAGCGGAGGCGATGATGTAGTATCTTTTTTTTTATTTAGCAGGAGATGGCTTTAAGTTTTTACCGTGCTTCTTAAGCACACCATGAAACTTTTCATTCTCAAGGGATGGCAAGTGCCGTCACGGACAGTCGTTGTGCCCGAACGCTGACATCTAAATATTCGTCGGCGGATTGACTCGTTGACGAGCGTATCTGTCCGAGTGACGCAGTGCCTGCGAGCCTACATGCAGCGAGCTGTAGTCGGCTGACGTGCTTAGGCATCGCGAATGCATCACTGTAAAAGGCGCAGTGCTTTCGAAGAAATTAGGTATGAAATAGTCCGCTATATTTTGAATCCTCGTACCGAAAAGCGAGCTTTAGCCTTCTCGCACGTGCACTAGTTTTACTTTAGCGCACTAAACGATATGTAATTAGTGAAACTCCCAATTTACCCCTGGCGAAAATTCATTTGATGATCCCATTAAAACATTATTACCTGTGAACGAAATGACTGGAACTCATTTCTTAATTACCGTCCAAATTCAATACAATTGTTGCCTGGGATTTGGTTCAGATAACAGTTGCAAACAAGATTACAGGAAGGCGCTTAAGCTTCGCCTTTAACAGTGGAACGCGATAGCGGCACATATAAACCCCCGCTCGCTCCCAAGCCGTGCAAGCGTGTCCTAGTGGAGAAAAAGAAGAAGACGCTGTTTCAGACGGCCTGCAACGTTAACAACGCTACTCTAGCCAACCGTATATTGTATTGTACTGTATTGTATTCTGCGGCGCAATCTCTTTGAAACGAGAGTCGAAGTTGGACACGCCAAAAAAGTTAAAAAAAAAAAAAAAGAAAGAAAAAAGGGGGAGAGGAGGGGAGGTCGTCAGGACCCACCATCTGTCGTCGATGACCCCTGGTGGGCGGAGGGTAACAGCTACACGATCACGGTGGTTCAATCGGTACGCGCTGACTTCTCGGTGCGCAAATCACCGTCGCACTTTCCACCACGCCTCCAGTCTTTGCCTAGAACAGGCCACGTGGTCATGTTCATTCGTGAAGCCGAGTGCCTGCTCGATGCGGGAATCCCCGATGGGCGCTGGCAGGAGCCTCTGGCACGTGAGCAGCAAATGCTCGGTGGTCTCTTCGTCTTCTCCACAGGCGCTGCATGTCATGTCCGTCACGCTACTGTCAAACTTTCGACGGTACTGTCTGGTGCGCAGGGCACCGCCGCGGGCCTCGATGAGTAGGCGACTTCCCAGCGTGTTCCTGCAGAACGTTATTGGAGCAATCTCGGTCTTGAAAGATGCATACAAATGCATGCTAGTATGCTGTTGCATTCCCAATGTCCAGCGCTCACTTTCGACAGCCTTTATCTGCGTTCGCACTTTACGCACCCAATCTTTTTCAGCTTGAGGCTCATCACTCATGCAAAAGGCTCCAAACTTTGTGCCGAGGCGGGTGACACGATTCCTCCACGTCGAATGGATGTTCTTGAGGTGAATGTAGATGAAAAGTCGCCGTGCCCAGCGGTCTTCGTTCATATGCCGGAGTCGTGCGTAGTACTCTAGCTTGCTGCTGGCTTCTCGTGCCTCGAAAGATGACCATCCGACGTCACCTTCAACAAGCTCGTTGGCTACTTGTCCATGGCATCCCAGCGCTTGACGTCCGACATCTCTTTGGCGTCGTTCAAGATATTCACGAAGCTCGCTGGGTATGCCAATCACAGAGTTTCCAAAAGTCAGTCCGGGTACCGCGACGGCCTTCCAAAGTTCCCTGGTAACGACGTATTGGTCGCAGCTCCAGAGGCACCGTCTTCGCAGTATGTTTCGCTTACGCACTGAGGACGTCCTGAGGTTTTGGTGATACTCAGCGAGGTAGTTTTCCGTAGCTGATAGTGTCACGCCAAGGTACCTGTACTTGGTGCAAACAGGGATCGCCGCACCTTGTAGGATGAGTGGTCCAATGCTCTCCTCCTCGCGGGAAAAAATAACTGTCGCTGACTTGTGAGCATTGAAGCGTAATTGGAGTTGATCCGCCTCGGTCTCACATGTGCCAGCAGTTTCCTCATGTCCCCCACACTGTCGGCCATCAAGACAAGGTCATCAGCGTATGCAAGTCCAGGTAGCCGCCATGTAATCACCTCCCCGTGTTGGAGATGCGTCAAAGAAAACCGATGGCCGTTTTCTCCAGCGCTCTTTCCATGCTAAAGATACGCCACAACATACCTGTTGCACCGGTATGTTAACACACGGTGCAACACATGCATACCTGCTGCACCGTGTACGCGCTTCTTCACAGGCTACTTAAAGGCCGCACCATTAAACTTCATCCTCTTTTCTTCAATCGCTACCCCACGGCTCGTGTCTTTATTCGATACAGGCCGAGGTTTTCATGCTCTCCGCCGCAAATCAACAATCGGCCTCAGGCCGAGGAAACCCTTCTCCTTCTGGTTCATATGCTAACAACGACTCTCAAAAGATGCAACCGGACAACGCTGCAGCCGCACCTGCGGCCAGGAAAAAGCCAAGCTCAGGCGACAAGCCAAGATGAGTATCATATCCTACTTCCACGGCTTCCTCCGGGAGCTTTGCATCAATTCTGTTTTTTCTTCATGCCGACGTCTCAGGCAGGCCCTACTGTGCAATTGATTTTCGCGACGGTCTCAAAGACGGCACCGATCTCCGTGGACAGTTCCGAATGAGCCACGTTTGGATGGCTACGCTTGCGAGTTCTGAAGTCGCGGAGAGGCTGAAAGCAGCCAAAGAACTGACGGTGAAGGGTAAAAAGTGCATGGTCATCGACCCGAACTCAAAAGCCGTTAAGCTCAAGCTGCTCTGGCTTCCGTCGTACCTAGAAGATAAAAAAGATGGCTGAAGCATTGTCGCCATTTGGAACCGCGCGTGCCAGGGATGTAAAACCTGGAAACGCTGAACAGAGAAGGTCTGTCTGACTCTTCATGACATGGCGGCATCGGAAGATACTCCCCATCAGCTCAGAGTTGCCGGTATACAGTCCCTTCTGGGCATGTCCGGACGACCACCTTTGTGTCTGAGATGCAAGAAAGTTGGTCACATACGCAGGCAGTGTCGCAGCCCAAACTGCGCGCGTTGCAACAGATTCGGACACGAAAGTGACGAGTGCTACTCCAGCTCATGCAGCCGTGCTACGGGGCTCTGGCACAGAACCAGATGCCAACCAGAGGTTCATGGACATCTCCGAAGTCGTAGACGCCACTGGAGAGGTTCTCCCAACTCAAGCCGGGTCTGCAGAGTCCGGACCTCCTATTTTCCGATAAGTACGAAGATCAAGCTGTCAAGGAGATCTCGGAAAGCACCACAAACCAGCTGGGAGAGAGAGAATGAAGGAAAAGACTCGACAGGAAAGCAAGGACGAAGACACCCTGCGACCACGGAAGTTAACTCAGCAGCCTGCAGATCTTGCTGACAAGCCGACGACGTCAGAAGGCAACGACGACCTACCGGACTCAATGTATTTGACCAAAAGCAGTTCCAAGGACACTAACGACACTAAACGAAAACAAGATGTGCCACCTGACACCACCACCGCGGTAAGCGGAAGCCTACCTTGCACACAAGCTGCTAGTGTTTAAACCCAAACCTATCAGCCCCTCTTCTCTCCTCTCCTCCTTCTCCAGACGTAGGCCCCGCTAACACTAACGTAACGTGAGACAAAGCAGTGCTGTGTGGTTCGGCCTTTACGTCGAGAGTCGCCAGGACATCTGCGCTTCATATTAAGTGTAGCAACCAGTTCAATGAGTAGTCTTGCAAGCGACATTCAAGGCACGGATGTTGCGGTGACTAATAACGTAACGCAAGAAAACGTACGCAAACGCTCCTGTGTGGACCTTTAATCCTTTAATGCGGTCATGAAACGATACCGGGTTGGAATGCTCATGACTTTCGAGAGGCGTACTGGTCCTAGTCTGGCCCAAGTATATACTCCCACAGGCCGCCACTGATTCAGAAGCTTCTTTGTCGCGGTGAAATTGCGAGGATAATAAGGGACTATTTCATCTCAGTCTTTGCCTTCGCAAAGCTTGATGACCTAATTGTGTTGTGGGATCGAAACCACCCGCCTGGCGGCTTGTCGAGCGCAGCTTCTAGAATAGACACGAAAACTGCTTGAGCACTCGACTTCGGCTCGTAACAATCATTGCATCAGCGGACACTCGGGCAGTGGCTGGTGTTCGAACACTGCGGTGATGAGAATAGCCGAACTCTAACAGTGTCTGGAGCTCAGCACGCGTTTTCTACTTTGCCGGCCCCAGCGCGTGGCTATGGTTAACGTTGGCGACATAGGGTAGGCACCAGGCCACGGGGCCGCTTGTTCTGGCTTCGAGTCGAGGGTATGAAGGGCTCTCATATTTCTCGAATTTTTTTGGTGACTGCCAATTGCCTAGAAAGAAAAACTAAGGCAAGTTTATTCAGTCATTAACTTTAGGGAGTGATTCTAAGTAGTATTTAGCGGAAGTAGGAAAATCGTTTCATCGCCTCCTTTAAGGGGCCATAGAAACAAATTTTGGGATGGGATAAATGATTTTAAATTGGGACTTTACTAATCGCATATCGTTTAGTTGGCCAAAAGAAAGAGGTAGAAAGTCAAAAGCCAGCTTTTCGGTACGAACATTTGAAAATATAGCGGACTATTTTGTACCTTCTTTCCTTCGAAAGCTCTCCGCCTTTTCACTATGATACATCCGCGGTTCCCAAAGCGCGTCAGCAGTGCCAACCTGACGTCAGCCGAGCCCAGCTCACGCATTGGACACGAGAACTGCGTCACTCGGACGTATGCGCTCGTCAACAATCAATCCGTCGACGAATATTCGGATTCGCGTTCGTGGCCAATGAGGTGCCCTGACGGAACTTATCGTCACTGGGGAATGACAAGTTCTATGGTGTGCATAAAAAGCACGGTGGAAGCTAAGAGTCATCGCACCGGTGCCGAAGAATGTCACGACGACGTGATTTCACAATTCGCATTTGAGTTGAGGATTAAAGCTAAGGAGGAAGAAGTAGGAAAATCGTTTCATGACCCCTTCAAAGCTATCTAGCAGTATGGTCTCGCTGCACGTTCCAGAATCTAGAAATGTATATTCTGTAGGGTTCCTGAAGCATTAAAAGGAAACACATATTGCTGCCAAACTAATAAGGTGCCTCAATCGTCCTCCCGTTTAGGGTGATGCCACCTTTGCGCAGGGGTGTTCCTTCATGGGCGCTTCTGCTTCGGGAGTGATGACATCTGGCCATTTTCTTGTTTCCAATTCTTTTTTTATTTTTGTTCTGAAACTGCGTGAAAGAGCGTGTCCCTGCACCCGCTCGTTGGCGCTGGACTGAAGCCTAGCGAGCGACATTTTGTTTACCGGCAATTTCTTTGTATTTTCTCATGAGTGCGTGCTGTCGGCATCGGCTACTACAAAAGGGTGGCATCACCCTTAAACAGAAGGAACCATTGTCAGTGCGCTACCTTTGCAGCACCCGATGCCGACAACACGCGCTCATGCGTAAAATACAAAGAATTCGACGAAAACAAAATGTCGCCATAGTACGAGTCACCGCTCACAAGCGCGTGCAGGAACACGCTCTTTCACGCGTTCTGAAACAAAAAAATCAAATAGTGGGACAAAAAGGTTAGATGTATCTACCCTAAACTAGAGCCACCCTAAACAAAGCGCACATGACAAGGCACCCTAGCCAAACTTTTACGGTACTTCATTGACAGACAGTCAAATTACTTCGAATCGACTGCTTTTAGAGTACTTGTCAGTGCTAATTTTAGTAAATTTTGGAGAGGTAGTAATCGCAATACTGTGCTCGAATAATTTGGTAAGGAATTAAACTATTCGTAACCGTTCTTAATTCTCCCTTGCCTTCCTAGTATGTTGCTCTTCTTTTTCCCAAGATCCCTATCAGAAAATTCTCAAGAACCAAATCTCCGACAGGAGGACGGTCTCCCAAACATATGTGGTTAATTTAAAAGATGATATAGTCTGTCATAATCCGGGCGCTTTAGCATCCCACAATGTTGAGATGTACACCAAGCCCGTTTCTAAACCGCCTCAAAAGGTATCCTGTTTTAAAAATTCTGACGTAATCGGAAATATAGTGGCTCACTTTTTTAAATACCGATAAATTACTTTCCTTCAATGATCAAGTTATAAGACGCTGATTACTGTTTTTTAGCCAATAGTGATAGTAATTTTAATCGATACCTTTTGTTTAGGAATGTGTACTGATGGCTGCTTAGTGAAACTGCACTTGACTGCCTGTTTGGTCTGTGAGATCTGCAATAGTGTCACGTAAATACGCCAGAAAAAGCATTAAATATGACGTGATAATGTTTGTATAAAAGAATATGTTAGAAATTGCAGTAGAACCGACATTTAAAGTAAGTGAATAAAAACAAACTTTTTTACCGAGCTATGTCGCGAGTGGCATTGAATTATTTATAAACATTCTTTGTTTTGCGAACTTCTATAGTGGAAGGTGAGGGCTGCGTTTGTTTTCTTAGTGATAACGAGGAGTCATTCCTTTTACCAAGTGACCTTGCTTACTAACTTCGCTTTCTTATAATTTCTAGTTTATGTGTGTCTATATGGCAGCCACTATACAATTTCCATTATCGTGCGTGTTTGCAGGCTTAGTTTTCAGTACATGCTTTAATGCTTCGGGGCTGCAGATTGTGTCGTATATTGAAATAGTATGATTGAAGTCAGGAAATACAGAAAATATTGTCAGGAAGAAATAAGTGGGACTGAGGCGGCAGTCGAGGGCTGAGCTCTCTTGGATCACCATCGAACGGTCAACGTAGACGCACCATCTTATCAAAACTTCATTCATTGTATTAAACCCCTCCATCCATCTAGAGCCTTACACCAAGGTTGGTGGAAGTCGAGTTTCCTACCTAACGGTAATTTGGTGCGCCCTCTGGGTACTGTACCGTGCACTTAAGGCGCCGGTGACAACCAATACATTGTCATGTTCACTGTACTTACCACCTGCATCGCTGACGTCATTCTTGGTTGGGATTTTCTTTCTTCAACCGCCGCCTTCATCGACTGTGCAAATCGTGAAATTCATCTGAATTCTTCAGTCGACATCCGGGAACGTATTGAGACCCCACTTACCGTCCTTCATATAGACTATGACCTGTTGCTACCACCTCACTCGGCCGTTGCTGCCACTCTCATTGTTCCGAACTCAGTCAATGAAACCTTCGGACTCATCGAACCTATTCATGCTACGTTCACAAAGAAAGGAATCGTCATACCTTATTCTCTTGCCTCCATCGCAGGAGATAAATGTAACATCTGGATCACCAACACTTCAGTCCAGTCGCAGGTACTTCCTCGAGGCAGTCGCATCGCCACACTCCAGATGCATATTGAGGAAAGTTTCGCTACACTTGTCCCCACTGCTGCAAATACCAAGCCCCTCACCGACAATAACTTCACCGAACACAGACAGAAGATGATAGACGCAGCTCTCCTCCCAGACCAACTTCAGAAAATGGACTCTCTACTCCACTCTTACGAAGACATTTTCGACTTCAGCGCCCAAACGTTAGCCCGAACGAAGCTTGTCGAACATAACATTGATACCGGTAACTCACACCCAATTCGAAGCCGACCGTACCGAACCTCTGCCGCGGAGCGTCGAATAATTAAACAACAAATTGATGACATGCTAGAAAAAGGAGTGATCGAGCCTTCTGTCCAGTCCTTGGTCGTCCCCCGTCGTCCTTGTTCGAAAGAAAGATGGCACCTGGCGCTTCTGTGTGGACTATCGCCGCCTCAACAAAGTCACGGAAAAAGACGTCTACCCCCTGCCAAGAATTGACGATACACTCGACACGCTACAAGGCTCGTCCTACTTCTCATCAATGGACCTTCGAAGCGGTTACTGGCAAGTTCCTCTTGCCCCTAGCTGATAAACCTAAGACCGCCTTTATAACGTATGATGGCCTTTACCATTTTAACGTTATGCCTTTCGGGCTTTGCAATGCGCCTGCCACATTCGAGCGCATGATGGATGCTCTACTTCGTGGCTTATCTTGGAATATTTGTATCTGTTATCTCGACGATATTGTGGTCTTTTCTCCAACATTTGAAGAACACATCTCACGACTCCGCACAGTTCTTGAATGCATTCGTACTGCTGGACTCCAATTGAACAGCAAAAAGTGCATTTTCGGCGCCCAGGAAATCAAAGTGCTCGGCCATCTAGTCAGTGCCGATGGAGTACGCCCAGATCCTGAGAAGGTACGGGCCGTATCAGAATTCCCTGTCCCACAAAACGTCAAACATGTGCGGACATTTCTAGGCTTATGCACCTACTTTCGAAAATTTATTCATCAATTTTCTCACATTGCTGAACCTTTAAATCAACTGCTACGCAATGGCATCTCTTTTCGATGGGGCCCAGACCAACATACGTCATTTGAACACTTAAAAAATGCGTTGACCACAGCCCCTGTTCTTGGTCACTTCGTCGAACGTCAGGACACCGAAATTCGAACCGACGCTAGTGGAGAGGGAATAGGTGCTGTTCTTGCTCAACATCACAACAACCAGCAACGTGTCATCGCATATGCTAGCCGAACCCTCACGAAAGCCGAACGCAATTTTTCAACAACAGAAAAGGAATGCCTAGCAGTTATCTGGGCAATTTCCAAATTTCGTCCTTACTTATATGGATCATCCTTTCGTATTGTCACCGACCATCACGCGCTATGCTGGCTTGCCAGCCTAAAAGACCCATCAGGACGCCTTGGCCGCTGGTCCTTGAAACTCCAAGAATACCGCTTTACGGTTGTATATAAATCAGGCAAGCGACACCTCGACGCCGACAGTCTATCTCGGTGTCCTCTTCCCAACAACGCGCCCCTTTCTTATGAGCATCACACAGCAGACATTACGGCAACCCTTCATAATCTCGACATGGCATCAGCGCAGCTCACTGACAATTCTCTCAGGCCACTGATTCATTACTTGCAAGGTTTCACAACATCTTGCCCTCAGTATGTTCACCGACGTGCCCGCCTCTTTTCTCTTCGAAATAACGTTCTCTACAGACGCAACTATGAACCCCAAGGACGGCAATGGCTTCTCGTAGTACCCCGTCACCTACAAAAAAACATAATTCAAGCTAACCATGACGATCCCACCGCCGGGCACCTCGGATTTTCTAAAACGTACTTTCGAATTCGTGACAAATTCTTCTGGACCGGCATGCAGCGAACAATTAACAAATATGTGCGAGCCTGCCACTTATGCCAAACCAAAAAACGACCCACACAACCGCCTCCCGGACCTCTCCGGCCAATTTCTCCACCCCGCCAACCGTTTCAACGCATTGGAATTGACTTCCTTGGCCCTTTTCCTCAAACAAAAACAAGAAATCGGTGGATAATTGTAGCAGTTGACTACCTAACACGATACGCCGAAACAAAGGCGCTCCCGGCAGCTACAGCCCTTCATGCAGCAGATTTCTTTCTATACAACATTCTTCTAAGACACGGCGCTCCTCAGTCCATTATCACGGACCGAGGAACACCCTTCATGGCGACCCTTCTTCAAGAAGTCTGCCGCCTCGCAAGCACGATTCATCATATAACCACTGCCTACCATCCACAAACGAATGGATTGGCAGAACGATTGAATCACACCCTAGTCGACATGATTTCGATGTATCTTACAGATGACCAGGATAATTGGGACGCTATTCTGCCATACGTAACATATGCCTATAACACCAGCCGGCAGGCTACTACAGGATTTTCGCCCTACTATCTTTTATATGCACGGGAACCGATGTCCACCATTGACACGCTGTTGCCGTACATTGATGACACTTCTCTCGACACATACCTCCAAGATGTCCTTTCCCATGCTGAAGAAGTTCGACAGCTCTCACGCATTCGCACCCTGCAATCTCAACAACAACAGATCATTCGTCACGCCGAGCACCACCCTCCCGTCTCCTACAATGTTGGCGACGAGGTTCTTGTCTGGACACCTTCTCGTCAAACTGGAAGGTGCGAAAAACTTGAGAAACGCTTCAAGGGCCCATTTCGAATCTCTCGTAAGCTCTCCTCTACGAACTACGAAGTCACACCTGTACATCCACTGCACCACCACCACTCTAAATCAACCGATATCGTCCACATTGCGAGACTCAAACCGTACTACCGTCAAGTCCCATAACATCTGCGGCCGGTGGACCGGCCTTTTCCCCGAGGGACGTATACTGTCAGGAAGAAAGAAGAAGCGGGGCTGAGACGGCAGTGCGCGCGCTGAGCTCTCTCGGATCTGCATCGAACGGTCACCGTGGACGCACCATCTTAATCAAACTTCATTCATTGTATTAAACCCATCCATCCATCCAGAGCCT